>JAUOZQ010000569.1:0-31356 GCA_030710315.1 Anomotaenia brevis
AGGAAGTGGGGCCTCGACAAAATACACGTAATTTAGCCAATAGAAGGGGGGCCGATGAGTTTTGAAAACAAGCAAGATCGGAGTGAAATAAGGGCAACCGTGCGGCACACGTTCGCGAGCCCTTTTTCATTGGACTATTGCCGACAGCGCAACCGAGTGGCTTCTTCTCAGAGGCGGGAGCTGTGCCTTCGGGAACCAGATAGCCGAGCTTCCTTTGACCGTCAGAATCTATCGACAATACACGCTGTTACCACTCGAATCAGGCCCCTGTTACGTCACGTCGGAGTAGGTGGCTTACCTGCTCCAAGTCGTACATCATTTCATAATCTGCCGGTATGTGAAAGTGGATTCCCGTTAGTTCCAGCCACGCATTGTCACAGTTGATTGGGTCTGAAGTGGCTCCAATTACCACCTAGTGAATGCGAATAATTGATGAGGGGGCAAAAGTGCTGAAACATGGCCAAGGAGACGTACCGAGCCTACAAACCTGACCGCAAAGTCATCCATCAAGGCCTTGGTGCCTTCGTAGCTCTCCTCCCTCCTTGTGTTCTCCAGGAAGCTTCTCACCATTCCTTTGAAGCACGTGGTCTGGCGACAACTCGCCGGGTGCTTGCACAGGAACTAGACCAAGTCAGGCAGCATGAGCGGACCTACCCAGGGCAACTGAGGTGGGTTGTGGATGCCCCTGAGGACGAGGACCTCTTCAGGCTCACTGACGCCGCGTGTCACGACAATGACACAGGCGGGGTTGGCTCCGAGTGCCGGGAGAAGGCCCTTGCCCGCCGTGCCGACTCGGCCCTCGGGATTGAGGGGAGGCGGCTCCTGCAACTTATTCGTCGTAGTCGTCGTCGTCGACCCCACTGAACAGCGGTGGCTGGCATCACTAGGCCTTGCGCTTCCTTGTGATGGCAACCACTGGGGGACCATGAAATGAGGAGGGTTCCAGTGCACTGCGTGGTAGTTTGGAAAGACGACCTTGAAGAGGGACAAACGCAGAGGCGATTGGTTTGCAGTAGCCCTCTCTCGTATAATATGTCGAGGCGTGGCAGGAGCGCGACCGTTGAACAATGCAGCCCGTTGGCTGTCGCTTACCTGCTGCGGCCTCTCGCCAAAATGTCATCCCCACTCAACTCCGGTGACCCATCAGTGAGTGCCTGGCGGCTTTGTCCATCAAGGATTCACCCACTGCCCTAATCAACCAGTCACCGGAGAACTGTGGTACGAAATACAGTTCCACCAGGCACCACAAGCGCTGTGCTCCCCACAACTGCCCGTAATGAAGCACCCCTGGGGGTTGTTTGCCTTTCTCCCCTCATCTAACGACTTCTGTGAGACAATGAATTAAACGAAACAAACCTGCATTATAAACACATATCGACGTTTAAGGTCGGTAGACACTATCTGTCACAACAGCGAGGGCACGTTAGGTTTCTAAAAACGCAGTATTGAATGATGGCAGGATTGAAGGTTATGACAATATCAGATAAACTAAATCATGCAGTCGCTCTCACGTTCCCTCCCTCTATTTAGCATTACCTCCTGAGAGTTCAACATGGGCTCCGGAGTTGGTTCTATGTCCACGAGTGCATTCTCTCTACTTGTGGTCATTTCAATGTTTATTTATTTCTGTGCAAAATGCTCTATTAACCTTCAAGAGCTTCATCACTGGTTAGTGAAGTATGATGTGAAATAATCCATTTACGATGCTCTTTTGGAGGGAGTAGTTAGTTCCCTTCAAGTCTGCGACCCGACGTCATGGCTGATCCAGTTGTGCTGCTGTTGAGGCTGGTATAGTTCAGAGTGACTGGGCAGATAAAATGCAGTCCACCAGGGAGAAGCAGCAGCAGCAGCAGCAGCAGCCCATGGCATTCCTACAATCCAGCCTGAAGTGAATGTGGCTGAGTAGCGTTACCAGTCCGGGAAGCGTCAACTGATTGGGAGTGACGCATTGTCAGACGAGTGAGGGTAACTCTCAAGGAAGTGCGAATTGCTCTTTTAACACTGCGTGAACGTCGCGAAGATCTATCAGTAAGAGAGGCATCCAGAATGTAGGACAGAACGTTGCCTCGCAGATCACCTGGGGCTCACCGAGTTGGAGGGATTGGTTAATCTCCTCATATCTTCAAATGTTCTCTCTTAACCACAAGGTGACAAAGTCATGGCAACGTCGATAGAAGGCTACTCAGCTATGTTTGACCAGACCCAATGCCGAGGGGCCTAGAACTGGGTAGGCTTGCGACTCAGCATGTGTGCCAGAACGGAAGGATGTCAAGTGTGAAGGGAATAGCTGTAACTGGTTTGGTGCATGTGATGCTGAGTGGGCATCAACCAGTGATGCGACTTGTCGTCAGACCCCAACACTTCCGCGTTCCCTTAAGTGGTGGTTCGGGATTCCTGTGAGATCCCTCCTCCAAGGACAAAGATCGGAGTGGTGAGGCCTGATGAAGGCTTGATGCATAAAAGGGGCAAAGAAAAGCTGTATCGCACCGAGACGCTCACTGAAGCTCAGTACTGTGCGCGTGCCTTACTTGGCAATGGATCACTGTGTCCTTCTAACTTGGTAATTTCATAGGTCACATTGGAATAACCAGAGCGCACTACATCTATCTAATTTGCAAACAGGGCACCTTGATGCCTGTGTTTCACACGACGTGGTAGTACAGAGTCTACCTTTACTATCTAGGAATCTGTGTGGGGTTCTCCGATTTGTAGAACTAGCCAATCACGTCGACGGTAAGACACGTGACATGGCTTCACAGGACAAACAGAGGGCTTCGGCTCGGACTTTTGGTTACGGTTCTCAATAGGCTCAACATGCGCAACCCACTATGCCCGCTGGTTTCTAGGACAGTGGCAAGCACACGATGCATGGATTCCTGTAAGACTTCCCTGACATCTAACTCGAAGAAGCTAGTAGGGAGCAAGAGGGGCCTCACCTCCCATGGTACAGGCGGATTGAGAGAATGCGGCGTAGCATCACTGGAAAATGTTGTGTAGAAGGCGATTTGGTGGTTGAGCCACCTTGAGACCACGGGTGCGTCCACAGAGCCATGCAGGCTCACCACTGAACGCCGGCTAATTTTTCTCGATGACTCTCCCTCAGCTACAATTCGAGTGCTTGACTGTGAGTCGTGCCATCGGGGTAGCTTTGCAGCTGTGTGTATGACAATCTCAGAGCTTACGTTTCAAAGACGGATTGCGGTGGTTCGGTGACTGACTAGTGTGTCCGGAAATCTATTGAATCAAAATCATTTAACACGCCGTCTCTGTATGCACATTCCAAAATGAATCAATGGAAACGTACGAATGGGCCCAACTTATCCAACTTGGCATCGATGCTCTCTATCTTCTTCTCCAGTCCAGCGGCTGAGCTGACTGCAAGTTTACGGCCAAAGTGGCCGTATTTGCTGACTAGACTGCGTTGTGGGACTCTTAGGGGACCTCCGCTCTCGGGTCGCCACGTCTGGTCGTCGTCACCGACTTCAACCACTTCGAGAGCGCATAGCTTTTCCCAATTCACTAGTCGTCTTTCTTTCCCAGGCATATTGGCGAATGATTTGTCTAAATGGGGTAAAAATTTTAATGCTGCGCGAACTCTGTCCCTATTTGGTGTTTGGAAGTAGCCCACGAGTGCTCACCAACTTCTAAAGCACCCATCTATTGCGTTTGATAAGCATATTTATACAAGAAAACCAGATTTGTGGTTTAGAAGCATTAAACCATGCCTTATCTTCTCTATGCTCTTTAAAAAGCTGCTAAGCCCTCTTTGATCGCTCACGTTCTTAGAGTGTGGCGGGTCTTGGCTTTTGGAAAATAAGCCTATACAGCATTTTAATTGATAGAATAGTGATACTTTCAAGTAAAACTGATTCACCATAAGTAATCCTATTTTTTTGCAGAATCACTGATCCAAATCATACAAGTTTCATCAGCCAATACCTCGGACTCATGTTTTGCCATTCATGTGTCCTTTTATGAAATTGAGTTAAACCACGATCATATCGCTTATTTTGGCATTAGAATGGATGCATCCTAGTGATCTGAGAGAGTAAAAAACATACGAAAGACGTTTTGGTCCCTCGAATAAGTTCTGTACTCGCCCTTTCGGATGACTTGCACGCACTGGTAGAATAAGTCCGCTATCATGAAGGCGGCGGGCAGGATGGGCTCAGACAGGACAGCATCGATGATGTAGTACCGCTGCATCGTCCACAACTGGTGTGATATCTTCGTCATATTGCTGTAGGTTTTCCTAAAGTTTTCGGTGTAAAACTTTAAAGTCAGGCAGTCTTACTGAACGATTATCGTTTACACAGGAAATTAACACTAGTGCAAATCGGTTTTTAACTTGAACGTGAATGTAACGTAAGCGTGGAAAAAACTCGTTTCTACAGCAATTGTAATGCATTTATCATAAATCGGCTCCAAGTAGATATTCAGCTAAAATTTCGCCTCTTGAAATAATTTCGAGATAGCAATATCATTGGTTTGATGCCTTACAACTTGATAAACCCTTGTCGGCTGAAGGAAATCTAGCTGGTGTAACATTTTGGCATATGTTGTAAACTGAAGTAGTACGATATCTTGTATAATTCCTGCTATAATCTGGCATCTGATATCCCAGATGTGCAGTTGGATGTACCGATTAAAACCTAAGTGTTATTCCTTATTGTTTGGCTTTGGTCTATAAAGGAGTCATAAGAAGTGCGCATACATCAACTGGTCCACAATTAATACATCATAAGGATGATGTTCTTGAAAATTAGCCTCGCTCGTGATCGGAGGAGATAATTTGCCAGATAGCAGGCTTATAGCTGGTGGTCACGAAGTGGAGTAACGTATTGATTCGCTTAATGTTTTCAATACTTCCATTACAATCCAAGGATCACACAACTACACCTTGCCCCTTTGTGTAAAAAGGCATATTTTACTATGCTTTATTACAAGACTTACGTGAAAATTGCAATTAGCAGATTGATGAGAAGAATGTCTGTCAGGAACACGTACACCCCGGTTAAAATGGGAATTGTAAGGCGATATCCGGGATAAGTGCATTGTGGATGCGAGATATTATCGCAAAGATTAAAGCCTACAATTTTGGAAAGTATCATGCTGTCACAAGCGGCATTCGCTGGCTTTCAAGCTTTGAGCAACCCCTATGAAGTGATAGTCAGATTTCTGGCAAGATTTCGACGCTCGATTAAACGGCGTTGAAGGGTGGGATGATGTGCCCCGGGACACCACCCAAAAGAGTCTTTTTCTTCTCACATATATTGCGTTTGTGTGTGTGTGTGTGTGAGTTTATTCTCTATCTACAGGCGTCAGATTGCAGACATTGGAATTAAAGCAAGCTAAGTGATATACGGTGACGATGAGAAATATTCTACACCCGTCATAAAAATCATGACTATTAGAGATGGCTCAGTTTACAAATTTACAAAGTGACCCTGTTCTTCAAATCTGCATTAGGTGTGTAAAATGTCCTGTTTTGCGACAACCAAGATTGACTTTGTCGAAACATCTGATCGGAATAGAAAAATCTTCAACCTCAAATGCTAGACGAATTAAGTGCTACACATAATCACATGGTTGAATGAATCCTATTAGGATATGAAGTAAATTCTTATTTCACAATATCCTTTCCTCTTTTATTTGAAGTGAAGCCTGATTGGAATTGACGTTGACGCTTCACCATCTGTTACCGAGAAAATGAACACCTTTGGCCTTTCTCAACAGCAGAGGAAAAATGGCTTGAGCACCGTACTTCGGGAAAACTTACCATAGTAGTCAATCAGATCCGCCATTTCGAATTCGCCAAACTGCTGAAAGAATGTCAGAACTGCTGCATGGCCGAATTTACCGAAGGCACTGGCGAAGTCAGTCACCCTCCCTGGGCTCATCACAACCACCATGAAAATGACCAAGTACATGAGCATGAAGAGGCCGATTATCAAGGCGAATGGGAGCAAATCGTAAAGAATCTGTGAAGAAATTTGGAACGAAGTAAAATTGAGGTCTTATAGGTTCAGTGCTTGAAAATGGCGCACGATTGTCACTGCACTCTTTTTTTCCAGTGGGCAATGCAAATAATAAATTGACACCATTGCGTTGCGTGAAGAGACAGCATCCAAATCTGGCTAATTCGGTGCACTGAAGTCGTAAGTCTTTCGATGTCATACCCACCCTATTTCCCCACTATCTTCTCTCCTTTAGTTTTAGTTGGTTAGACGGGAATGAGATGAAAGAAAAAGATCAACAGTCTACAGAAGAAATGATACCTGATTGGTTGGTCAATCCCTTGCAAAAACAAGAGTATTTATCTACTACATGGGGGACAAGGCGGCAAAGATTTATTCGACAGTGCGGTCGTCTAGAGTACGAATCACTCATACGTTACGATAGCAAGAAACTCTAGTTGGAAAGATGCTTAGAAAGGGAATTCCATAAAAAGTTGCGTTGTGTTCAAACACCATGTTACATCTGCGTGGTAATTGAGCAGCAGAAAAGAGAAGTTACCAAACAATGACGGAGCATACGCCTTCTGTCAGGCACGACATATCAGTCTACTATACTCTACTCAATCCTTGCGTAAACTGTCTCACTTAGTTTGAATGAAGTTCGACTTAGTGGGGCTTATGGACTTTCGGGAGAGATTAAGGGCCCTTTAGACATTGGTGCTGCTTTGCGGTAATGAATTAGACACATTGAAATATTTCGTTGTATGTACTCAAGTTCCCAATTTTAGATGTGATATTGGAAAATTTCTCATTTCGGATGAGAACCCAACTACCAAGTTGGATTACGTGTAAATGACTTCGAAAAGCTTGATTACCATGAGCTTAATGCATGCTGCCAAATTTGGAATCACTGGTAACATACGATGCATACTGTTTAGCAAACACCTTAAATACGAAACTGACCATTTTCTTGATCATTTCCATCTTCGGGCCAATGTAGTGATGTATTGTCATGAGGTGAATCATTTTGAGGTATAGGTACACGGCAATAAGACAAAGGAATGTCTGAGCGAGTTGTTCCCTGAAAAGTGTCTTTTCAAGCACATTGAAGTGGAAGAGAAAGTACATCGAACCACTGATGAAATATCCGGCCAGAGCAGCGACGGCGAATTTGTTGAGTCCATCTGAGAAAAAAAAGCTCACGGACACCCAACTCTTTGAGGCCTAGTCGAAACAAAACAGAGAATTATTTTTCATTGTTCAAAGAAGGTGTTCTTTGGATTGGCTAAATGTAATACGACTTACAATTACTGCGAATTCCACAGTGAAGGCTATCACCACCAACGTTGCCATGACACTCAATATGAGCGTCGTGGGATTATCGAATCCAGAATGAAGCCTGATTTGAATCACAAAAACCACGAAGAAGATAAAATAGGCAACCTGGTTATAGAGAGGAGTGATTTAGAGTGTTAAATGTTGAATTGGAGAACGGTGAAAACCATACCATTTGATAGGCGTGTCGCACACACGGTGATAGATAAAAGTCCATCATCTTCCTCTTGTACACAGCGAAACACCGTTTGTACCTCTTGATTTCAGAGGGGAAACCAACAGTCTAATTCGACAATGAAAAGAAAAAGGAAATAGTTGGGATACATGAAACGCACTTCCTCGATTGACTGCGAGAGCTTCTCATATCTTGATTCGTCAAACTGCGCCACATAGGGGACTGCCGGAGGAAAGAGCATTCCGACTAAGAAACTAAACACCAGCTGAAAGAGAAAGTGCACAAATATCCTCAGAAAGGTGGAACAGACTCGTTCGGTGCCTACTGGAAGGCAGCCACAGACTTGGCCACATTAAAATAGTGTACTTCATATAGATGTCGATTAGCTGGAAATTACTCAAGAGGGTGGAAGGTGTACTCATTAACTGTGATTATTTGTGTGTCTTCTAAACTCGAACTCCTAAGAGCCGGTTTATTATGGCAACTTTGATGCGAAGCTTCAGTACGAAAATCAACAATGCGCTTTTCATCTAACCTTGCATGACAATCGTCAAGCAAAATCCTCATTTTGAGAGTGGTCAAGTGTGTGGCAGCAGCTTTTATTAGCGTTGGATGTTCGGAGTTGAAGAATCGACAAAACTGGCTTACCCTTGACGTCTTTTTGGTGTGGAGAGTGTGGGCCCAAACTTTGTCGACGTAGTCCTGGCAAGCCTGATGGTTCATGAAAACCCCACTGCTGCCCTTCGCAGCCATCATGAGACAGGAGCTCATCGCATAGTCTCGTCTCTCCATCACAAGGAGACTCACCGTCTTATCCCTGTCGTTGCTGTGACACGCGTCGAGCACATTCGTCGCCAATTGCTCGAACTCTCTGCGATCGATCAAAAGACCTCTCATCACCACCTCGAAGCCGGTGGGCATGTGTTGAATTGCAATAACAGGCCACTTCTATGTCCTTATTCTGCAAAATCCCGCGCAAAATAAAGGCGGGGGAATCCAGTCTCAATCGCGATCAGCCAAATGGCTAGCTATCAGGCAGTGAATTATCCTGTGCCGATTTATTGAAAGGCATTTATAAGGGTAGTAGGGATGTGTAGTGCGCTATCGACTAGTCTCCCACTTTATTTAGGATGAGCTTCTGGAAAAAGTCTTCAATAAGGGTGTTCCAAATGTACTTTACAGGATAATATTTACTTGAGTACTTTCCGAAATTTTTAAAACTGGGAATGCGCATACACCGCACTTACTCCAATTATTTAAACCATTCCTCATTCATACAATGGGAGAAAACCGCAATTAACTACTGGAGGTCCCCACAAGAATCATGGAAGAGAGTAACTTGGAGATGCTGTTCAATTGTGGCGGTCTTCAGAAAAACAAGGGGATTGTGACTTCTGTTCAATGAACTGCCACACTGAATAGATTTGATCGCCACACAGACTACCAGACGACGACCGTCTGCCTGCGTTCACACAGCCGATTCTTTCGGAAATCTGTAGGAGAGTTGCTGGAGAACTCTTGGAGCACTTGAATGCGGACATTGCAGCGTGAATTAAAGGTCCAAGCCTCCACGAGGAAGCTTGCACTAAGTGACGACCTTCTCATCTTCTCATGCAAGTTCAACTTCCTCAACACACCTCAGACATAAGTCGAAATTCATGTCAGCCGATGTTTACGACCATCCAGCTCACACCAGATTTGGACCCTGAGGAAATCCCAAGCCTCCATTGGCCTGGTAGGTTTGCCACGGTGCCATCGAGAAAGTCACTAGTCTCCTTTGCGATATTGCTAAAAGCACACTTAATGGGCAAACGCAATTCCTTTAAATCCAACAACGTTCGAAGTTGCCAATTAGTAATCACACTTCCTGGTAGGAGTGGACAACTTATCCCGAACACCCCGTATATCAGTGTGTGCGTGTGCGCCCTGCAATGCAGACTTGTGGTGACGAGTAGAGGCGGCTTTTCAGAGAACCAACCCGGCCTTTTCTTCAGCTTCCAGACTGTCCTTTGGCGATCGGACGGCTTTCGACATGTGTCGTAAGAAGGAAGCAGCAAACAAGGCCCCGATGAGCACGTCGGACTGCACCATCAGCAAGAATTGCGCCATGTCACAGCGCTGTGTAACCAGTGCCCACAGAAGGAGGTACTGGATGCAGCTCTCCTTTTCGCCCGGAGCATGAATCAGCGTCTCCGTCTCCTCATCCCCCGCCTCCTCCACGAAACCACCTAAATTGTCAACACCACGGCCATATTAATGCCTAAACTTCCTTTTTAGTGACGAGAACAGAATTTAAGGGAGTGTCAAAGGTGAGAGTGAGTGGTGTCTCGGTTCAATGAAATATGTAAACCAGTAAGTAAAGGATTGATGTAATGCAAGCGTGAGACGAGTTCAAGTCAGAATTTACCACTTTTCTTGCTCCGTGGGGTCGGTTTCAGACCACTTCTAGTCATTTCGATCCGCGTCAAGAAGTTCCGGCCCATCAGCTTCACAAGGGTCCTGTGGACCTGCTCGATACTAATTCGTGGTGGCACCTGAGGTTGGAAAAGGCAGCAGCTGTGCAAGGTGCAAATTGCTTACTCGCCAGCATAACCACTCTTTATTTACCTTTGATTCTTTGATGAGAAGGAATTGAAGAAGACTGCTTTTGCCGGCAGTCTAGGACGAAGAAGGAAAAGACCACGAATGCGGTAAAGATCTTTTCGTGGATAGTTTAAAACAGGCCAAGAATTCATCAACATCAACATCAACATCATCATCATCATCATCGACAACAACAACAGCAACCACAAGGGCTATTTGGATCAGCAAAATCAGCGTATCATATTGAATCACAGTTAGGGTTGAAGGAGTTTTTTGCGTTGGTACTGGTGGAAATGCCTCTCCCATCAGCCACGACTATCCCCATTATCGACCTAAGTATTTAGACAGAAAGACTCAGCCCATCTAACGGGGCCGCATCTCCAAAAGTGGCCTACCAAATGACAAGGCGACATGTGCGCTACTTCGTGACTTGCCTTTCTTTGTAGCTCAGTCGTGAATAGATCCTCCACAGTGTCCCTCGTGGCAAAGGCGATAATGTCGAAACCGGCCTCGTCGAACACTCGAAGAAAGTTCACTTTGTTCTCAACCATGCAGTGCTTCACAAACGGTGCGAGTTCCTGTGGCTGTGCGAACATTCCGATTTTATCGCCATTGGGAGGGTGAAGTCAGCAGCATTGTTGCATGAATGTCAGATAGCAAATTACGAAGACGAAAATCACACTATTGTTAAAACTTTGATATATTACATGAATGCTTAAATAAGTTGCACTGAACTATGATGGCCTCTTTGCTAGCCTCTTTCCTCTTACTCTTCTTCCACACAATTGCTCATCTATTAAGTGAACTACCGAATACTTCAAATTGGGAAACCTCGGCTTGATAGTTAATGAGAAATGGCTTACTGGATTTATGTTAACGAAACTCATTCAAGATCCACAACATATTCCAAAATTACCGAAATCTGTGAAAACTTGAAGTTCTTTGATTGTTCAGTCAATAAAGACTGCTCTGGGCGCTTACGCTTTTATCGTTGCTGAAGCCATATGGAATTATAGGTAATCTGCAAAAACACTTTCTTCACATCACGCATTGCTTGATGATAGCCCTTCTAAGGTCCATCATGCAGTAGCAAATCAATGACGTCGGTCATATTTACTACATGCAAGTGAGAGGTACAGAGAATACTAGAAAGACTTGACTGAACAAGATATCACAAGGAAGCGGTCTTACACTAACTAGCCACTGAACTAAATCCAGCTGCCAAAACTGCCTGTCTACCCAGGGCGACAGATCTAGGTCTCTACCAATCAGCAAGTGCGGGGCGAACTCAGTTTCCCCTTAATGCGGGTCTAAGGTCTCGATGCTTCGACAGCCAGAAGTGACTCACTTCTGAGACAACCAATCCCCACGACTTGATTAAAGCCTAGAAATATGACAAGTACTCTTGTACAATGCAACATTCCCGACATTCCCGACATTCCCGACATGCCCGATGTACGTGATTCGAGGAGCCAAACAATGTCGTGCCACCTCAATTGGTACCTTGCACTATCTGCGTGATAAGTCAAACACCACTCGATTACCTTACCTGAAATAAGGTTTAGCTAAGCAGGGCGGATTTTACCGAGTATAATGCTCTTTCTTTACCATGGTTATGGTTCATCAGAATCGAAAAAAAGCAAAACAAATATCTTAATTTCTTGAATCCTTAATCCAAAGATCACCGATGTTTTCAGTTCTTTTAATGACCCAGTTCCTAACTTGAGACATAGTTGGCGCTTGTCCGCTCTTCTAATGCAATTCATATTTGCAAAACCCACCAAACAACCTTTCAAATTAGAACACAGCGCAACTTATCAACGTGATAATGGTGACAACCAGCTAAGGATATAGAAACGAAAAATGCTGTGAAGAATACACATCGGCGCAGAATGGCCTCTTCAAAAAATTAATAAATAAATAAGCAATTAAAAGAGGAGTAAAAGTCAGAGATATCGCCTCACCCTCCACTTTGAATCTACCAATATCCTCCCCAGAACGATGTCATGTCGATTCAGCTCTATCGCTATTTTCAATCTACTTTTCCAAGTTTCAGTTGTGTTTCGGCCTCGGAACAAGTCTGAAATTAGTAAAGAGGGCAAATGATCAATGCAGAATCCAACTATTTGAAAGTATACACGAAGTATCTAGACATTCTCACAAGGGTTGATAACGGAGGATACGATCTTTGCATCCAACTCCCCGTCTGAATCCCTTTCACAGGAGAAGAACTCGATCAATTCCCAAAAGAGTGAAATTCTGTAGACTATATTCAACATGTCATCCGTTATTTCGACTTGCGGCCAGAACTGCAGCATGACTTCGAGGAACCTAAAACGAAAATTGGGATTTACTTTTGAATCATGGCTGACATCCCGAGTCCTACGTGCTCAGACTTGACGAAGGTAGTACATTTAGGGCACCAAATCATCCAGTAAAGCAAGACATTCTTAACTGTTGTTCGTTTTCTAAAGCTGTGGTACTTCTACAGAAGTAGCTTTTAAAGAACCCTACATGACTTCTAAATTAAATTGTAGCCTTACATTCCTCTCCTATCGGTGTAACCGATGGGGTAAATGTGATGACTTTCAAATCCCAAAAAGAACGCTTTTTGAAGTTTAAGGAAGTTTGGTGAAATGCCACTATTTTAGAGATAGTAAGTGAATGTTTCTGTAGGAATAGCAACTTTAGCCTCACCTATCCCTCAAGTCCTCTCCAAAGTCATTCAGATCTTCCTCCATGTCGTGCTGAGGTGGCATTATTTGACCGTTTATTCGTCGGTGCTCCAAAATGCACTGCTCCAAAACTGACGCTAGGCCTCCAGTGTCCTGTGAGACGGGAACCACGGAAAAGGTGACGAAATTAATAAGCTACGCTGGTAGTGATCTTCTCGAGTAGTGACTGCAACATTTGCTTTAAATCAGGTAATGCTTATGAGCACAAAGTGGCAAATAACAAAATTAACGAGCTCCGCGCATGGCGATCCCACTAGTTGGTGGCTCTGTGAGATTTCCCTTGGATGGGATATTAGTTATGAGCACGAAGTGGGGCATCACTTACCCCAGCGACGACAAATGGAATATCATTCCTCAACGCCTCGTACACTCCACTTGCATCCTCTGGTCTGCCCGCCACGAGAATCCCACAAACCGGAGTTTTATCTACGTAGACAAGGCATGCATATAAATGAGCTCATTCGGGCCCAGCAAGTCACGCACTCGTTAACCATTATTACGGTCTACTATGGATATGCACCTCATTGTTCCTCACCAACCATCCACTTGTAGAAGATGATTTGAAATCTCGCAGAGTTCAAACTAAGGAGGCCTCATGAATGCATTCCAAAGTGTGTGGCAAATATGCTTACGCGTTGTACTCAATGGCGCCACTTGCTTCTCAACCTTGCTCAACCAGATCTCCACGTTGGTTCGGAATTCCTGGATGCAGTGGACGTCGTCTCTGGGACCCGAGTCGACGAATATGTAGTGCGTCAGGAAGGGAACCAACTCACTCCCCAGCATCCAGTTCTTCTCGCGCTCCGGAAACTTGACTTGGAATTTCCCCTGTGATTGTCAAGGCTGTTAGCTGTGAACGGTGCTGCACTTACGAAGTAGTCACTGGAAGAGAGATCAGTCTGGAATGACAGACGTCGCCATGGTGATAGACCAATGACCATCAAATCCGCCAATCCGGTGCCTCCTGCAAAGCTTCGCATTCCCTGCGATATGATCTCAGCAGCACCATCGTAAAGGCCATCCGTTAGCACCCACGTTGCTTCAATTTAGAGAGAATGACTCATCTATTTAGAAATAGTCCAATGCTTCTGGCGAAAAACAAAAGAGTACTTCGAGCATTTATTGCTCATGTAGATGGTGTTGGGAGGAACTTCCACAGAATTACATCTGGCTGTATTTTGCGGATGTGCCACTTCCTCTTCTGCCACTCAGCCTGCAGCACTCACCGAAGACCTCTCCTACCACCCACACTTCAGGGAAACGTCAAACGGTGGTTCTCAGCCAACTCTTACAACTTCCTACAATATTTATCACTGTTAACCACCCACCCTCTCCCAGATTTCAACCATCGGATGGACTTTTGCCATAATCTATGCTTGGTGCTGTGTTCCACAAAGACACTAATATCCACCGTTCTGCTAGTGCTACAAAAGCCGAGTCAATTTATGACAGAATTAAAGCGGTTTTTGTGTCACATCAGCTTCTTTCACTCTCAAGCTCCATGTATTTTAAGAAAAATATTTGGATGACAATGGCAAAATCCCCCTTCAGTCTGTTGTATTTGCCAACCTGAGGAGACTGCTAGAGGTGTCGCTTACACCGTCTATCTGGATGCTCAAGCCTCATCGAAACAACCAAGGTGGTGTAGAGAGGTAAGGCAAACCCACTTACATGTCTTCTGTAAAACTTCAAAAATCAGGCTGGAAAAGCGTCTTTGAATGGAGCTCAGTTGGGGAACGGACCCATAGAGAGTGAGTACCAGCTCAGGATGCTTCATTTTCCACACGTCGAAGAAGATTTTGGACAGATCCTCAACCGCTGTGGTGTCCGCTAAGCGCACATACTAAAGCCGAACGATTCCATTTTATGTATGAATAAATATTGGCCATGTAGACGAAAGATAAGAAGAAGAAGAAGAAGAAGAAGAAGAAGACGAAGACGAAGAAGATTTGAATTCACCAAAATCTGGACTTCACCTAATTTACAAATCAAGTAGGCAATTATTTCTTAACTGGTGGGCAATCAATTTGCCCCTTCTAACCTCTCAGCACTTTGGCTCTCGTAGCATTGTAGGAGATGGTCAGAGCATAAAATGGCAGTTTTAAGTGTAACTAGAGGGTGCTGTAGCAGCCCTACGACCAACGCGGGAGACCCAGCTCTTAAACACACAATGCCTAGCTTGTGCTAGGATGCCTTGTGCGAACCACAGCTGGGTACTCATCCTGTTGCGTTTGCCACCGTTGATCACATAAAAGGTGCTTTTCATGCAGCGGAATTGGCTCCTTCTTAGTTCCTTCTCCTAGCACTTTTGACTGCTCCACCCAGACGATGCAGACGCCACTCTGTTGTCGGTTCACTTCCCTACAGCGCTGTGAGAGCTTTCCATCCAGGTAATTTGAATCCCCCTTCTTCTTATTATTATTATCATTATTATTATTATTATTGCATTTACTCAAGCTAAAGTGTGGGTGCACACAAGTTTGTAACGGTGACTCAAAACCCCAACTACGTGGCACTTTTTGATACTGAAATGCAACCTCTCTCGAGATCATACTATGGGGTGGGGGAGGGGCGTAATAGTGTTCGGTGTTAGGTGTTAGGTGTAAGGTGTAAGGTGTAAGGTTTTTCAACCAGATGACACACTGGGGAGCACTGGAGTCTGTTTGAATCATGAGCGAGATGATGATGCACCTAATGCGACTGACCCCAGGTCCCACTATAGGCAATTTCAACAGACTCCAACCCAGTGGCAGAGTTTGTCAACTATCGCATTGAGGAAACCAGTATTGGTAATATGCACCTCTGACACCTTCTCACTTGAGTACTCGCGTGATTTTGAGGAATTTCAGCAAAAACAAATTGAGAAGAGGGAAAAGAAGCAATTCACTTGTGGTCTTTTTGATTAGCAAGATGTTTTCTTTGGTCCTACCTCGGCCACACCATTGGAGAAGCGCATTTCAAACTGGCCGAAGGTGTTTGTCGGTCGCTTCACGAACACCTCATTTTTACTCGCGATAATCTGGTTGAGGCGTTCGTTTCCGCTGAAGAGCTCGTGGTCACACACTTGTTGGTAGCAAAAGCAGTAGGTGCGTTTGTTGCAGCTGCAAGAGAATCAGCCCATATTGCAGTCATTCCCCATTACTTAGCCCTTGGTTGGTCCAAAGCCTAGGTCGGTGCTCCCACTGCTATTACCCACAGAATGTTCCGCAAAACTCCTGATATCGGATTGAAATTATTTGGGACTACTGGGTCCTGGCCAATTGGAGTTCACGTCTCAGTGTGCCCTACAGAACACCACTGCAGAAGCTGAATTCATATCATGGTCTGCAACTACTGGTCTAAGTTGCATCCTAGATAAACAGTCAAATCATTATCAATTGTTAATAAAAGAGATTCACCAACACACTGGTTAAGTCGCAGTTTTTCGTCATGCACATTGGCTTCCAGTCGCTTCGGGCCACAATACAGACAACGAATTGAGCCGTTCAAGGAATTCTAGACTTTGAATTGGCTTCAGTGTCAGACCCTGACTTTATGGGTTCACAGTCAAGTGGGGTAGAACACAAACTACCGAATTCTCGTTCGTCTTTCCCAGACAAAAGAGAAATCGCCGTTCATCTCTACCCTCGTTCACTCTCACATTGTCTGTCCGCAGTATTGCACCAGTTCTCGTAACAAGCCCCCATAGTGCACTCACAATTGGCACTCATGTTTAAGGGGCACCTGAAGGAGGAAGAGGCCAGATTCTACCTCTCAGAGCTCCTGTCTGGCCTGGAATATCTCCAAAGAAACGGAATCTGCCTGCTGTACATGAGATTCCACAATATACGTCTCACAGCAAGCGGCCACGTTGTTATCGTGGGGCTTGAGCTAGCCTGGGACTCTTCTTCCCCAACGCCGTCTGGTGAGTTGAACTATCCTCAGCAACACAAGTATTTCGCACCAGGGCTCGTGGAACGAATGAGAATCACAACCAAAGCGGATATATAGCGCCTTGGGATGATGGGTGTAGCAACGGACTCATCAACCTCCTTCAGTGGTGCTGATGCAGAGGGTTCTTTCGATGCCGAAGGGCTAGACACAATCTTAGCAACACCTAGAGGCAAAAAGCTCTCGAAGCCCTCCATCACCTTCTTGAAGGGCTGCCTCAGAACTGCGTCTAAAGATCGACTTCCCATCGAGGAAATTGAGAAGATCAAATTGTTCAAGGACGTTGACTGGGAGGCAGTGCATAACCTACCACTAGTGCCCCCTTATGCACCTTCAAGTTTGGGATTTCGGGAAATACCACAAAGCGAATCACTTATAATGAATTAACTACAGCCTGATAACGAAGGAAGCAGAGGAAGACCAAACGGATGGAAGCACTTTTCGGAAGCGAATACCTCCCAATTTCCATCAGCTGCGATTCGATGGCTTTGATCAAGATAAGTTGAGCGATTTTTGCCTCTACCAACTGCAACAACTCCATTTCGAACTAATTTTATGTCATTTACAAGCACAAACAAAATTGTCAGTCTTCGATTCATAGGCTTTAAGTTAGGCAATAAAAAGATCTCGAAATTTGTTGAAATGTCCTAGGACGCTCATGTAGATGGAATACTGTAGTCATGACTAGTATAAAATGTGTATAGAATGCAATTGCGGGAGGGAGATTCATTTTATCTCCAGAAGGAAAGACCCAATAATTCTCCCGATGTAAAGGAGCACACGGTAGAGTTTACATGATCCAGTGACTTCTGTGTTGCTGTGAGCACTTTCCAGTGCTGTTCCCTCAATTGCCCACCGTTCGTGATTTGCGCCTTAGTATCGCAAGTGGTGAAATGAAATGTCTTTCCTCAGCTGAAAATGCCAGTTTGGCAGTGCACTGCACTGCACCGCACTGCACCGCACTGCACTGAACTGGTGTGCATTTGCAATGCATGCCTGTGTACACTTGAATACGATTCAGCCCACAGGCTCTCCTCACCTAGGTGTTCCGTCCTGTGATCACTCTCATCTCCTACTCATCATACATGTGGCTTGGGAGAGCCGAACGATTGGGAATGCTTACCAGTAAGTTGGCTTTATGCAAGTACAGAGGTACGCTTCGAAGTTCAATGGAAGCTTGCAATACGCATTGGGTGAAATCACCGTCTAAAATGAAGTTAAATGGCACATCATTAGAGCGGATTTCTAGGAAGTTGGGAATGCCGATAAAAGGATTTTCAAGTGTGGCAATGTTTCATTCACGTTATAAGACCTTAGTGAAGAAGTAACTTGGAGCTGGGACGTTAATTATATGGGTACTGCAGCTGCCTTGTCTAAACTACGCTTGATGGACTCGATCTGGATTTATTGGAAAATGGAAAAATGATGCAGGTCCCAGGGAACCTGTGTTAATCAAGGTTCTTTGCTAGAAGTCAATAAATAGATCTCAGCACAAAATGCATGGTCGGTCGAGCAACGCCAGTGAATCATCTGTTCACCACGAACCGGACATATCATATCACATCATATCATATCGTATCTTATCAAATCAAATCATATCATATCATATAATATGATAGCCGAGCTCACAAGCCTACTTCAAGTAAAGGTTTAGGTAATCACTCCTCAACTTCCATTCCATTCCATTCCATTCATTCGAAGTTAACTGCTATTTGGTGCTCGCAAAATGGTAGATATCAGCTAAGCATTAAATATCGCTTTCGTGCAACGAATAATGCAGGTGATTTGAGACTCTGGGTACCAAATGGACACAATGAGAACCACTCAGACAATTGGCTGAGCAAGGCAGGACCGCGTTAGCAAAGTTCTGTGATGCCAATCATGAATACTCCATTTGGGAGCATTAGTTAAAACCAAAAACAAGATGTTGGGACTCACGCATTTCTCGTCACTACCTTCGTAGTTTATTTGAGCAAGTCGGACGGTATTTTCCGAAATAATCAGCCGAATGAGGTATTCCTTGATCGCTTGATACCGACGATCTTGACAGAAGTCAATGGGTGTTTTGTTTTGCTGAAATTTATCCAATTTAATGCCCACTCAGGAATTTACTACAGGTACCCTAGTGAGCTAGCTTTTCTGCCCAGCATTGAGTCATTCCGGTAAGAGTGGTTGCGGAGCATGTCTAGAACTACCGCCTGTGGTCTCTGGACGAGGAGGCAGAACCACTGTTTCAGATCACCAGAGGCAACTTTAGTATCTAACAATAAACCAGCTATCTAGTGTCTCAGCTACCTACTGTAGCTTTGGAAAGCGGAAGTAGCTCCAATTATACTCTGCTTCCTCTACTTTATTCGAGTTCACCTAAACTCCTCCACATGTGTGCCATAATCTCCTTAATAGACTCAATTCTGCGGAATGGTGGCCTTTATCACTAAATAAAATCTGGTCAATTTGATCCCATCTTGTCCTCATGGTAGCTGTGGTGTTAGACTCTCGTATACTAATTGATTTCTCAGACGCGATCTCAATTATGCTTCATCAAATTCCAAAAAAAAACAAAAAAGCAAATTGAAGGATGCTAGAGCTGGGCAGTTTATGCAAGTCAGAAATAGATTTATCTACGGTATTATCAGAATTGTGAAAATGCAGGGGTTTGTGGTCTCTCAGGTGTTACTGGTCTAAGTGCAACATGGGTGCGAGGAAGTCACTTCGAACTTACGTAATCCACAGCTGTCAGGAGATTGGTGTCTCTGGAAATCAACATTATAACTGTGGCAATATTGGTCTGAGCCGCGTAGTGCAGTGGTATACGACCCATCTGAAGCAAAGTGCATTAATACAAAGTGATGCATTAGTACACCTGCATTAGGGCAAATGCAAGGAGAGAAGCCTCACTTTGTCCTGTGTGCGATCAGGGAATCCAGCCACCAGAAACTTTCGAAGAGAGATGTAATCCCCGAGAGCGGCGCATATATGCACAGGAGTCACGGCTTCCTTAATGAAAGCAAGTCGAGGGATATGGAAACTTGTAGCTAAGATGCTGCTAAGCTGAAGGAAACTGAAATGGAGGGATGAACTAGTCACGACCTTTTTACTGTTATGAAACAAGATGCACATCTCATGACCATAACTTGGGTTATTAAAAAACAAGTTCACTGTTGACATCGTATTCTGGAAGGACAAAGTCTGGCTACGTACGTTTGTCACACAAAAGGCGCAGCGGCCATCGAGAAGAATGTCAATGATTGAATGCGCCGAGAGAATACAGGCAATGTGGAGGAGTCCTATGCCTGTTAAAGTCGTCCAGAACGACCGGGCCATGTATCCAAGCGCCTGTGGCAAGAAATTAACAGTTTCTGATGCTCATTTCCCTTTCAATAGGCCTCCTTAGGTGAGAGCACCTACAACACCTAGGTGAGAGCACTCCGCCCATTCCATTAACCCAGGTTTCTCTTCTCTTCATCACTTTACACATAGCCAAACCAAAATTGCCACGATTTCATTTACCTACTTTTCTTATACGAAATCTTGGGTGCGTTTGAAATCTTGTTCTCATAAAAGGTGTGCAGCAAGGAACATTCAGAGGCACACAGTAGCTATGAAAAGGTACTACTATCTGTGCTCAAGAAACATGCCAAACTGTGTAGCCAGTGTGTATAGAGGAAGAAGAAGAAGAATGCAAGGCTGATTTATTCGCATGATGGAATCAAACACACCGGCTTAATTCTACTGATACCATTAGGCAAATGTAAGCAAATCACTTGGAACAAACTCACCGGAAGTAAAATAAGGTTAGCCGTCATGGAGATGTGCTCGATGCGCTGGAAATCGAGACCTAGGAACGCTAGAGCGTCGTCCTGCGTCATGATCTCTATGAGATGGAGGAATTCGCTGTCACTCAAGTCCCCATGGAAGTCGAAGAAGGGACGATCGGCCCAGTGAGGCTCTTCTCGGATCGCCTGACTCAGCAGGGGAACATCATCGCTGGGGTTTTGTAGCCTTATCGGCTGAGACGCGCGTCTTGATCCCTTCCGCCGGTCTCTGGGTCGAGCCAACGACAGTCTCCGACCGCTCATCCCGAATTCTGCACAGGAGTCACCACCGAACTCGCCGTGGTGTACTGGAGTTCCTTCCTCAGGTCATTTGGTTTCTCAGTACTCGTGCGCTTGTACTCAGGGAGAGTAGAAAGTGCAAGTCCAGGCACCATCTGCTTCGCCCTTGCAGCTTATTAGCGCAAAAGTAGCTCTTCGAATTGTTCCCCACTTAATCACTTCCTCATTCCTGTGCATTTTAGTGAATACACTGCACCAATAAATGACAGAGCTCTTAACTTCAATTATTCCTCACAACATGGGACTTTCGCATTTTTCAAGTGCATTTAGCTGGGATATTTATTTGTAAGTGTACTCGAGGACAATACAAAAGAGTACGTTGTGTGTCCTAATGAATGCATTTGAGCCCTTCAAATACACAGAGAAACTAGCATTTTTTATTGATTTACTTCCAATATCGATAACTCACTACTACTTAGCCCCAATTACGTTTTTGCCCATATTGCAGAAATTGGAATTGCAGAATACCATTGAACTTAATTGACAGTGAGGTCGCAATTAAACACACACTCATTAGAATACCTGTGGAACACCAAGGTTTATTGATCAAGTATGCTAAGGTCGCCGAGTTGAATTGAGGCCATTAACTCTGAGGAAAGGTCGTGTTACTAATTGATTGTTTTCGAATCTAACCAGCCAAATCAGTGTTACTGATTCACTCCTAAGCTTTTACACGAAAGTAAGGGTGTTTGCCCGGGAAATCGGGCATCATTCGGGGAATTATAACCTTCTGCACTTTTCCCCCTTCTTTGAATTAAGTGTTCATCACCACCATCATCACCATCATATCAGCTCAAACTTTTCCGAAGGAGGCAACGTTCTCTCGAAGTGGAGTTTCGGTGAACCGACTTGATTCTTTTCTTAGGTAAAACTATCTGAGAGAATTTGATGAAGGCAAAGAACCACCACTTAATGACCATATTGTTGAGCTCACAACAAACCAGATTTTCAGCATTTTTCGGAAGTGACTCATTGGCACTATCCCAGGCCAACACAAAGCCGTGGTGTGCTTTGCTTCCTCTGCCCATTTGAGTCCACACCAAAGCCACCATTAGATTGCTAATTATTAATCCCTTTCAGATTATAAGGTGCCTTAGTAAGGCTGAAACCCATCTCTCTAAGGCATGTTTGCCCACTCCGGTTTCTTTAATAATTGCTTTCATTAAGTCCGAATCGATAATCCTTTGAGAGATTTACGTGTTCTTTCAGAAAATATCCCTGTTATCCGTCTCCAATAGGGAAACCAAAGCATATGAAGTTTCAAAAACCCTCACATTTCATCTAACGTTACAAGAAGGGAGATTATTTCAGATTTAATGTGGTGGGGTGGGGGTGGGGGTGGGGGTAAGAGGGATGAGCAATAGAAGTTCGAATGCGAGCTCTTCTTGCTCACTGAAGGACACTATTTAGAGCCGATAAGTGACTCCTTCTCAGATCAGGCAGACGGACTCTTGTGACCCAAGTAACTGAGCAATCCTTTATTGCAAAGATCTAAAGAAAAAATCAAGACAGCTGTATAATACGCCGAATGAAACACCCAAAGGGCAAACATCATTTGACAAATTCTACTGGCTTGCCTTTTTCAATTCCTCCTCGTGTTTCCAGTCAGAGGGAATTCGGAAATGGAGCACGCGGAGCGAGAGCCACGCATTATCACAGTTTATTGGATCCGATATGGCGCCAAGTTTCACCTTCAGTTATTACAGACTAACTAAAAGGTGCTCGAACTTACGTCATTTACCAAGAAATCCAGGAACTCATCAGCTATAGCCTCCACAGCTACCGTGGCATTAGCAGACTGACCTTTCATGCAGAAGACCCTCACAAGTTCCTTGAAGCAGTCAACTTGACTGCAATTGGGTGGATGTCTGCAAAGGAACTGAAACAGACAAACCCACTCAATAGTGCATTCAGAAGGGCATTTCTAAAAAGCGCTGCAAAGTGGCTTCCTACCCAAGGGAATTGAGCCTGAGGCCGAACCCCTGTGAGGAGGAGGATCTCCTCGTCTTTGCTTCCGCGTGTCACGATGACAATGCCAGCAGGATTGTCGCCTAGCTCCGGCAGTAGGCCTTTGCCCGTCGTGCCCACTCGGCCCTCGGGGTTCTTCGGGGCTGCTTCAAGATGCCTTCCGCCAGCAGAGTCGATAGAGCGCAGTCGACGCGCTTCACTGGGCCTTCGATTACTGGTCTCCCAGTAGGGGATACGAGCTTTGGCTGGACTCCAGTAGATTGCACAGTAGTGTGGATAGGCCAGCTGAAATCACCACAGATAGAGCATTTCTTAGCGAGCTGACTGAGGAATAGTGTGTGTTCTAGTGTGAAACCTAAGTCCGGGTGATACTATCAACAATATTTCCAGAAGTAAGCGCTTTAGTGGATCCAGCTTTGGCGTGTTCCCTGATTTCAGTTTAGGTGATCTCAGAAGAATATTCTGGTTTCGATATGATAATTCAACTTAATAATGGTGAGCATGAAAGAGGGCTGTAAAAATCTATCCCAAAACCCACGAAGGAGCTTGGGGGAACTAGCATATGAGCAAGAATGTAATGATCATCAAGCTTATCAAATTAAGGGATTGATTCGGATTTTGTAAACTACAAAACCAAAATTCACTTGAGTATACTTGAAAGCAGATTGATTGGGTAAATTGTTATATCTTTGGCAAGTTTTAAACAATTACAATAGCTGGGAGTATAACAAGGACCAGGTCTCTAGATATTTCTGCCCTTTACACCAAAGTAATACTGCATTCATTTGAAAGAAAATCTCTTTTTACATCCCCGATATTTCTAGGATTTCATAACCTCTGTGCTCCGCCTTGATTTCCTGGCAAACGATTCAAACAAATTTTTCTAGGCAAGAGAGCCATTCTTGTCCAGAGACTTGAAAACTAACTCCCTTCCTTGTGATGGGCTTATGATCTTCCTTGTCACTTTCCATAATTTTTTTTAATTGTGAGTGTATACCCCACTTTCTTATACCCCACTTACTTACTTAATCACATACTGTCTAAAAGCCTAAAAGTCATTTGATGATGTCCTGTCCCATTTAAAGCGGTATTGATTAAGACATCATTCATTTTATTGGAAAATGAAAAAAAGGGTTATAAATAGATCTTACCTCCCAAGGAATCGCAGGATCGTAAGACTGAGGAGTAAGGTCACTATTCATTGACGCGAAGAACGCTAGTTCATGTTGCTGCCACTTAAGCACAATAGGGGTATCCTCGCCTTCAAATGAGTTGACCGATGCCCTCGAGCTTCCCTTTGCAGATGGTGCCAAGAACGCTAAATATTGTTTATTTAAAATTCAGCTAAAAGGCTCACGCTTCACGCTGGAGAGTGCATTGCTCCTTGGTGCGACTCGTTGGCCAGATACCTGAGTTTACAAAATCGCTGCCTTCAGTTTTGGATAGGAATATATACTTAGGTAGTGTTACTGACTGACCAGCTGGTTAATCTTTTCCAACTTCGCGTCGATAGTCTCGATTTTCTTCTCCAAAGCTTCACCTGAATGGGTGGGCTTTACAAGACCCCGAAAAGCAAGCGCGGAGGGCAGAATTTTGCGCACAGTTTGCCATGGGTTCTCCTGCTTGCCACCGTATTCTGCGCTGCCCGTTGGGACACTCTCAAGGTACCGCTTCCATTCCTCCTCCTCATCTTGGGCTCCCATCAACGCGAGAGCACTCAACTTCTCCCAGTTTATCAGCTGTCGCTCCAGTCCCGGGTTACTCGCAAATGATACGCCTGAAAGTAGAGTTTGTGGATATCATTCCATGGAGTCGTTGGGAATATACAAATATACAAATGAGGAGACGTCTCCCATTATCAGGAGCTGCAACTCCATGATAAACTTGCTTAGTCATTTACATAATTATTGGGGGAATCTAACAGAAACGTCCATCGATCCTGGCGTCCACACCCCATAATTTCTTCTCATCGTCGCCCGACCAGCAAGCGGATGGATCATGCTGTTTGAACCTCACTCAACTAGACATTCTTCAGGATGTTCCCTTCCAATCAGTGGTCTCCGTCGAGTTCATCAATGCTTTAACGTGCGAATACTACACAGGCACTGGGAATACAGACGCTGTGAGTATGGCGAACAGTAAGGCCCACGCCTGCTGAATCCAAATCACTATTTGGATTTGTTCGAATAAACTCGTGCCCTTTCCCATGGACTTTGTGCTAGATAGACCCCCTTGTGGTAAAATGAATATTCGAGTAAATGAAGAATATCCATGACCATTGAATCGTTTAATCCTCCACAAATTATTTCCTTTTTAGTAGTAGTAGTAGCATTTATTTGCACCTTCACCCACTGTGGCACTGCAAAGGAAGCAAACTTGATAAAAGGTAAAAGGGTCTTACGGAAGGCTTTTTGGTCGTCGTCGTCGTCGTTGTTGTTGTCTCTGTGTTTCTGGCACGGAAGGCAGATTGACACAAGGCATTTGTAGATGAGAGAGAAAATGAGGAATACTCCGGGCTCTGCTGCCTCCGTCAGTATGTATTCTATCATTCTGTAGCGCTGCATAGTCCACAGCTTAAGGGAGATTTTCTCCATTCTGCTGTATGTCTTCCTACCTCCCATTGAAAGAAATACGGGCTTTAACTTACTTCAGATTCTGGTCATTAAACGTGGCACAGCCAGTGGACTTACGTGAAGATTGCAATTAAGAGATTGATCAGCAGGACGTGAGTGGTAAATGTGAAAAGCGCCATTAGAAAGGGAATGAGTATTTTGTATCCAGGATACGTGCAGTCAGGTGTCAAAAGGTCTTCACATAAATTCGCCCCTAAATGTAGGTCAAGAGAGTCGTAGGTTACTTCAAACCGTAGTCACGTAGTTGTTCTTAACTTGCAAGCCATACAATTATCTGTATAACAATAGTCACATGTTGATCCATTTAATGTCGAATATGAATTCTCAAATTAAACTTTACATCGTTGACACTGCTCGTGCTTATCAGCTTTGGTGTATTTTCAAAAACGACAATCACGTTTATGACTAAATTACCGAATGAGAAAATGCAGAGCAAAAGCGCTATGCTAAATCTACAAATTGAACTTTTAATACAGTTCTGGATGTTTAGGTATTGTGTTCTAATAAAATATATTGACAGTGGTTTGCGCAGTGCAAATATGCATCAAAAACTATTTGTAGATAAACTAGGAAATGTGTAAAATCAATCGCAATCTGAAACGGCAACTTCGCTACTCAGCACCTTTAAAAGTCTCTGATGTGTTTTAAGCTTTCGCTGGTGGAAGTAATTGTTATTTATATAAAGAAACTGCAGATTGGCAAAAAGTGATTCTGACAAACCATAGTGCCCAATGAAATCCTCTGACTGGAATTCTCCAAACATGTTGAAGAATGAGGCTTGCAAAATAAATATGAAGTCTTCAACTGCGATCATCCAAGTGTCGACGGTGGCTGGGCGTATGACCACGGAGGAGAATAGCACGGAGTAGAGGACCCAGAAGAGGCAGATGATAGCCACGTATGGAATGAGGTCGTATTTCAACTGCACAGGTACAGGAAGTAGTCGTTAATTGGAGCTGAAAATAGATGGGCCTCACGCAAGTGCACACGTGACAAGCAACGTACCATCTTCTTGATCATCTCAAATTTCGGTCCCAGATAGGTGTGAACGGAGAGGAGACGTAGTACCTTGATGAAGGGGAACATTGCGGTAACGGTCAGACAGCCCCTACTGAGTTGCTCCAGAAAGAACGTTTTCACGATGAGAGATCCAAAAATAACTTGCAAGGTCCCACCCAGGGCAAATCCAAGTAAAGAGACAATGATGAACTTGTTGAAGTTGTCCTTTATAAACACTGGGAAAGAGATCCAACTCGTGTAAAGCTGAAAGGAAAACCCGATTAGCCTTATAACTCGTTTCTTCACAATTCTAACAATCAACAGCTTAAATTAGTAGCACGTTGTGCATTTAAGGAGTGGAATTCACCTATTCGAGCCTTCGTTAGACCTTTAATTAAGCTACGAAATTCGCAGCTGCAATCTTCTTGATAATAACTTGGTCTTGATGTGTTTTTTTTTTAAAAAAACACTTTTGCATTTAGCAGCCAAGCTTATTTACATATAATGCTTCGGCACAAGAAGCCACGAGGATTAACACAGTTATAAAAGGGAAACTCACAATTCTTAGGCACTCAAGGAAATGCGTGACCACCATGATAGACAGGAAAATTGCAAAAGATGAGGTTATTGGTTCTGTGAATTCCGTTTGGATCAGAAGAACGAAGACAAATATGCAGAAGAACACAATGTAGGTAACCTGATAACAAATGGAAAGAGGTAAAGTGAAGATTGTGAATTTAGGTTATTTGTTTAACAGAAACATGGGTTTCTGTCTTACGAGTTGGTAGGCATGGCGAACGCAAGGCGCGTCGTAAAAGTCTCGGATTTTTTCCTTATAACACCTCATACCAGCTATTTTCTTCTAGAATGCAAAATAAACAATCACCCATCAGAGACTTAATTTATGCATTGAATGGGTTTATCTCAACCAGTTACGTCCTACGTTGGTTTTTTTTTCAATTCCGAAATGAAACTCACTGACTCCTCTGTAGAAGACATATTTTCATACATGGATTCATCGAATTCGGCGACGAAGGGTAGAGCAGGAGGGCAAATAGCTCCTATAACGAGGCTAAAAAACAGCTGAAATCAAAAAAGTTATAGATACTTCTAGCAGGCGATGTGTATGCAGTTGATCCGGCAAAAACCGGAGTTCAAACGTCAATACTTCAGCAGGAACAGAGACTTGAGAAATGAATTTATTAAATGTAAATACCTAATTGTAGTAATGGTAATACCTTCAATTCACACTTTTAAGATAAGAAGGACTTATGAGCTTCTATTTAAATTTGAGCAGAGAAAAACAGCTCACAACGCACCTTTGTCGAAAATTTTTTTATGAGCAGAGTGTGTGCCCAAACTCGATCGAGGTATTCCTGGCAGGCCCGATGTTGCATGAAGTCCAGACATTCACCCTCCGAGGCTATCATCATGCAGGATATCGTTCCGTAACTCCCCCGCTCCATTACCAAGAGGTTCATGGTCTTCTCCTTGTTGTTCTTGTAACAGACGTCAAGAACCGAAACTGCTAGTCTCTCAAAGTCCCTAAAGCAGAGATTTGCACGGTGATTCCTGTAAATCCAACCATGGATTTCTCCTCATACTCTGATCGAAGAAGAGACTTGACGCTTACCTAACTGTTTCATAAACAATGGATCCTTGGTCTCTGGATTGGGTTTCTTATTTCCGAATACTTACTGATCAAGTATCGTTGACGTTATAAACCTCCTAACTCCATATATACGTTCCGCTAGACAAGAGTATCACTAATGAAATATGTATACTTTCCGGTATATGGGTGCCTTGGGACTATTTTTAGATCTGCACGCATATTCTATGAATTCTTCAGATATTTGAGACTGTAGATAGACTGGGTGTTCGGTTTAAATTTTGCGGAGTAAAATTTAGTGTCTTTCACTTGTGACATGGATGTTTACGTACACCATTGATCCTTTGAAATGCAAAAGCCTTTTTCAGTATCCATGTTAGCGATGAAAATAATTTATGACTGAGACCCACCTGAATCAAGTTAAAGGATGAAAATTATCAGGATTATTCGAGAAGGCCATCAAAAGAAGGAGACTATAGCCGCTGTTTAATGCTCCTTCTGAACACTGAAAACACCCAGTTTTGAACCATGGAATCGTAATGGAGACTACGAGGCTGTAGCCAGAATATGTAGGTTAATAACATTGCAGGCAACCTGATAGCGCTCGAAATGCAGATTCACTTGAAAAACTTGCATAAAGTGTTGAAAAAGGGTCCAGACATCGGAATCCGGTTTTTTGTCGCTCGAATTAAATGCCAAAGTCTTGCAGCACTCCATGAAGACCCTAATTACTACTCATGCAAGCGTCCTAGAGCTCAATTCCCCACAGAAGCGGTCATGAGTCGGCCATTTTTGCGAGCTCACAAGATCTTAACTCGTCCCTGGATAACCATCATGCTCAGGGCCCTGTTCTCGAGACCCTCACCAATCACCACAGTCCAAGTTGGAGTTTTGGAGAAGACCCTCCCACTAGGGAGTGTGCAAAATCAGCTGTAATGAACACTAATGGAAGAAGCTATCTTAAGCAACGCTCTGGGACGACAATGCTTTAAGTTCCATGTCTATTCAATTTAATCTATCAAAATTTGCAGTTAACAACGGTTTTTTTCTCTTTTTGCCCAATGGGACTTTCAAGTTCATGCCCGAACACTCCGCATAGTGCGCCAAGTTAGTTTATACGGGTAAGAAAGTGACCACTGACATGGCGCATTCCAGAATCTCGAGACTGTCCGCCGGAGACCGGGTTTTGTCCGCGAGACGGCGCAGCAGCAGAGCAGCGAAGAGCGCTCCCGCACAGACGTCGGACTGGGCCATGAGGATGAACTGCGCCATGTCGTAGCGTCGACTCACAAGTGCCCACAAGAAGAGGTACTGAATGAAGCTGTTGCTGCGGTTCTCCAGAGCTAGATCTTCGGTATCATCCTCTACCTCCTCACCTACTCGAATGAAGGATTACGTTTAGTGCATGTTTCCAATTAGGTCAAGTATGCATTAGAGGCTTCCCCAACAGCCCTCAAGAATAATGGACAAGCCTGGGAGAAACTAAAACTAAAACTAAGGGAAAGTAGTCGCTTAAAAGCCTTGATAGGGAAGAGGTTGGACAATGCGAATTTGTGTAAAGTAAGTGGGTGAACACACCTTTGTCCACTACAGAAAAGCTTTCAAATAGTATATTTCATAGAAAGTTTGGCGCTGAACCACCTTCGTGAATGAAATAGTAACCGTATGTCGATATTAGTGGGATGCATTCAGCTAGGAAATATCGTTTCCTTTACTCGAGGTAATGTTACAAACTTGAACCATATCTGGCTCCTCTGTCATACATTCTTCTAATGCGCGCTTGCTGCATAGATCCCTCCATTCCATCAAAGGTGAATTCTATCTAGGTGAATCCCTAGATTGACCAATTATTTGGTACCAAAGAACCAAATTGCACTTCGAGTTGGAGCGATATCTTCCTCAAATTAATGCGAATTCTAGGGCTCATTGATTTCCTGGATTTCTGCAAGGCTTCGTCGGATTCATAGAACATCGAGCAAGATGGTGTCACTTTAGGTTCACGTAAGGGTGTGGAATGATTCCCCATCCTGTATGTCTCACCTACGCTAACATGTTTTCCCGTCATGACTTGCTTGAACGTCCGGCGCTTGTTTTGGGCAACTTTGTTTAGAGTCAAAATATGGTGACCCAGGTACTTCTTGAGAGTGCTCTTGACACGATCGATCGTTATCCACTCCGGCACCTAGAGTGAACTTATAGTTACGTTCAAATGCACAATCTCTTATAGACCATTCAGATAGTGTCAAACCTTGGTCTGGTGGCTTATAAGGAACCCACGTAAGCTCAAACCTCCGGTAGTCTGAAATGCAGGTGACAAAACAGATATTTTTAGCACCTTGAATAAGAGCAGCTGCCCCTTCTATTAAATTCGATGTCAAAAATGTGCAGACGTACACTTCTGTGTGACTCAAGCGTGTAGAGTTCCTCCACAGTCATTTTAGTGGCGAAATCATGCATATCAAAGCCGATTTCAGCGAACATTCTGAGAAAGTCCACCTTGTCTTTCAGCAGACAGACCTTCATGAATGGGGCCATTTCTTCTTGCTGGTTAGGTCAAACAAGGAAGTGTCACATAATTACCGGAAAATACGAATTGCTTACAGTGTAAAAGAATGCCCACAGTTGGGAATCCGACCGTGTTCTAGGACGCTACTTAGGTTTTACAGCAGTTTGATAAGTGTCAGAGCTGAAAGTGGTCAGTCTAGCAATCCATTCTCTTCCAAATCATATCTAGTTGAAGTAGGTCAGTGAAAGTATCGTAGGAGCCGTGAACCCCGTTGGTGAAGAATGCTTAAGGATGATGCAGGCAAACACAAATTACCCAGCTGGTTGAACCTTATATCCAGCCACCACCTTAGGCTTTTTCCTTCGACTTCCCACTCGCGTACCACACCGTTAATGGTGCCAACTTCTTGGTGCGATTCCCATCCATGGTTTTTATGGGCCTACCCTGCACTCCCGCTTTATCGATTTGAACCAGTGTAGGTGCTGGCTGAGACTTCACGACAGGAAGCTCTTGAATCCCGAGCCCCTTCTCCATGGATGCGAAATCTTAACAAGTTCTGCATCATTGGTGAAGACCACCTAACCCCTAAAAGATCCTTATGAAACAACTAATTCAACTGTTCGAGATTTAGGAATGCGGAGTTTATGTGCTACAGTGCGAGAGTACGGTAGATCATTGACCGACAAACCTACTCAAATCCTGTCTACCTGCCTTAGGGAAGAGGAAATTGTCACAAAAATAAAGTGCTGTGCCTTTGATGAGGGAATGGTTTTCGCGCAACAGCCTAAAATCACCACCATAAGTGGATTCC